>JASANB010006131.1:0-10312 GCA_030248155.1 Sabatieria punctata | reverse complement strand
TTGAATTTTGAGAAATTAGTCTTCAAAAACGCATTTGAAAGCATTCATAGCTTAAAATTAACAGTTTTAGTAGTATGAGGTAGTGATGTAAAATTATGGAATTTGAATTTCAATTCAATTACAATTAAATTATGGGCTCCATTTTGAATTTCAATTAAATTAAATTAAATTAATTGAAATAGTTTTCCATTATTTTGAATTACAATTATATTTTCAATTAAATTATGGAACCTCGAAAAATTTCAATTATGCAATTTTGTTTCAATTTTTTTTTCAATTTTTTGAAAATTGCAGGATTTTTGCTGTTAAAAGACAGTGATTGTGACCCAGGACTTCGAAAAATGTCCATGTAAAAGCTTAGAGACACCTGGTTAGCCTGCTGCCCAACCAAGCGAGAAACTTTTAAAAGTTGCCTTTTAAAAACGCATAGAATGGCATTCTGGGGAAATTTACAGACATTTCATTATTATATTTCAGTACATAATCTAAACGTTTTCAGCATTTTTGAGCAACATCACTTCCTCGGTAGTATGTGTACATACCTTCGCCAAAAAGGGGGTGTAGGTAAACCCAGCATACACCAAAAACCACTGTCTTGACTTTTATAAACTACAAAATAAAAAGCAGAGCATAAAATATTACAAACCAAAGTGAGGTCAGCATAAAGAGGTGACAAACCCTAAATAGGTTTTTGTTTGAAGTCATTAGCGCCTGTAATACTTACGCATTTCCTTACATTCACCACAAGAAAAAATGGAAAATACAGTATAGATAAAAAAAAATGTCCCATCGCTTTTTCGGCCTTCACTCAAACGTTTCGTTCTCAGTCAATTCTTTACCGATTTGGCTCAAATCTTCAGCAAAAATTAACAACATGGTTGGCTAAATATTCTGTAAGTGTGGTGCCAAAATTCCGACTCATACTGGTTTTATGACCCGAAAACTAGGAATGAGGGTGGTCCACGCAAATTTATTTTTTTTCGGTAATACAAGGAGTACAGTCCTGAAACTTGCAGGAATGATTGGTGTTGCTATTGGGCATAACATACTAAGCGGGCAGCCCTGTAGCTCAAAGGGCACTAAAATGGGGGAATTTCAAAAACATGAGTGAAAATCCCATAGTTAAGAAATCTGCACCTTCTAGAATCAAAGCACTGAATCTGTTGTTAATCAACATAGATTGTAGCAGGAAGTTCGACAAATAATTGAACCTGATATTTAAGCTCTGTTCCACACCATAGTAGCCATCCCTGCAGCGTTTTTTGAAAATTGAAAATCTTTAGAATCGTCATTTTGCCGGTTTTACAAAGAAAAGTCATATTTTGTCATGTTTTTGAAATTCCCCCATTTTAGTGCCCTTTGAGCTACAGGGCTGCCCGCTTAGTATGTTATGCCCAATAGCAACACCAATCATTCCTGCAAGTTTCAGGACTGTACTCCTTGTATTACCGAAAAAAATTAAATTTGCGTGGACCACCCTCATTCCTAGTTTTCGGGTCATAAAACCAGTGTGAGTCGGAATTTTGGCACCACACTTGCAGAATTTTTAGCCAACCATGTTGTTAATTTTTGCTGAAAATTTGAGCCAAATCGGCAAAGAAGTGACTGAGAACGAAACGTTTGAGTGAAGGCCGAAAAAGCGATGGGACATTTTTTTTTATCTATACTGTATAATTGAAATTCCAGGCGAATTTCAATTAAATTACACTTAAATTATGGCCCAACTTTTGAATTTCAATTAAATTAAATTAATTGAATTGAAATTAAAAACGGGCCAATTATGCGAATTTCAATTACAATTAAATTAATTTTTTACATCACTAGTATGAGGAGGCCTGGTTGGGATCCTGACCAACAAGGGCGAGAAAATTTTGAAAAATCAAATTTCAAAAACGCATTTAAGAGTCAGTCTCTGATTCGATCGAGTCTTGGTATGTCAAGTTGAAAATCGAACTTTTGCGCAGAGACCTGTGCGTTGGTGTACTAATAGGCATTCATGAGTTATGTTAAACTTGCAAAGGGTTTATGGATTTGACGCTCCATTCCCGAGATACAAGCCGCCAAAAATCGGCCCGCTTAACTATGGGACCAAAATTCTCAACTCGAATTTCTTTTGTACCAATAAGAGTTGGGACTAAAAAATTGGGGATTTCAGGTAACTTTTTGAGTAGTTTAAGAATTTTTGGCCCAAAATTATTTTTGAGTAAAAATTTTTTTGCGACCACCTTTGGCCAGCCCTAGCTCGTCTGGAACCCCCCTACACAGTTTTTTTTATTTCAGAATTTTGTAGCGCAATCAATTTGCCAGACTTTGGTGTAAAGCATTTTGGGCTGCGACCCGACAATCGTGAGATATTCGCCTCAGAATGGCCAAAACCGTGCAGAATTTGCTAGTTTTGCAGTACACAAAGCTACGATGCCGGATTACTTTCATTATAATAAGAGTTGGGACTAAAAAATTGGGGATTTTAGGTAACTTTTTGAGTAGTTTAAAATTTTTGATCCAAAATTATTTTTGAGTAAAAAAAATTTTTTGCGACCACCTTTTGCCGGCCCTAGCTCGTCTGGAACCCCGCCTACACAGTTTTTTTATTTCAGAATTTTGTAGCGCTATCAATTTGCCAGACTTTGGTGTAAAGCATTTTGGGCTGCGACCCGACATTCGTGAGATATTCGCTTCCGAATGGCCAAAACCGTACTGCAAAACTAGCAAATTGTGCAAAGGTGGTCGAAAAAAAATTTTTTACTCAAAAATAATTTTGGACCAAAAATTCTTAATCTACTCAAAAAGTTACCTAAAATCCCCAATTTTTTAGTCCCAACTCTTATTACAATGAAAGTAATCCGGCATCGTAGCTTTGTGTACTGCAAAACTAGCAAATTCTGCACGGTTTTGGCCATTCGGAGGCGAATATCTCACGATTGTCGGGTCGCAGCCCAAAATGCTTTACACCAAAGTCTGGCAAATTGATTGCGCTACAAAATTCTGAAATAAAAAAGACTGTGTAGGGGTTCCAGACGAGCTAGAGCCGGCCAAAGGTGGTCGCAAAAAAAAAATTTTTACTCAAAAATAATTTTGGACCAAAATTCTTAATCTACTCAAAAAGTTACCTAAAATCCCCAATTTTTAGTCCCAACTCTTATTACAATGAAAGTAATCCGGCATCGTAGCTTTGTGTACTGCAAAACTAGCAAATTCTGCACGGTTTTGGCCATTCGGAGGCGAATATCTCACGAATGTCGGGTCGCAGCCCAAAAAATGCTTTACACCAAAGTCTGGCAAATTGATAGCGCTACAAAATTCTGAAATAAAAAAAACTGTGTAGGGGGGTTCCAGACGAGCTAGGGCCGGCCAAAGTGGTCGCAAAAAAATTTTTTTACTCAAAAATAATTTTGGACCAAAAATTCTTAAACTACTCAAAAAGTTACCTAAAATCCCCAATTTTTTAGTCCCAACTCTTATTGGTAGGAAAGAAATTAGAATTGAGAATTTTGGTCCCATAGTTAAGCGGGCCGATTTTTGGCGGCTTGTATCTCGGGAATGGAGTGTCAAATCCATAAACCCTTTTCAGGTTTAACATAACTCATGAATGCCTCGTAATACACCAACGCACAGGTCTCTACGCAAAGGTTCGATTTTCAACTTGACATAGGGATAAGGGCGGAGACTCGATCGAATCAGAGACTGACTCTTAAAACGCATTCTGGTCATCATTATTTTTGGGCCGCGTCATTGGCTCAGTGGGTAGCTCGCTGCCTCTGAGTCACGGCGGCCCCTGCATCCCTAGCGGTTGTAATGGTTCATCCTCTCGGCGCGGCAAGTTTCTTGCTGCAAAGAGTTGGTCGTCGGCAACTACATATTTGGCATTTTTGACCATTTTTATAAAAACCACCTTTATCCAATCAGTCATATATTTTGAACTAATGATCTGATTAAGTTCAAATTCAAAATTTGTCTATTAAACCGACTGAGTAAAATAATTATACAAAGTAAAATGTAAAAGAAATGTAAAATAATAATTGAACTTTTGCGTTCTGCATGAAATTGACAGAAGAGTCAGCACTTACTGTATCACACATAAGTCATGCTCAAAATGGCGCACCGCAGAAGGAGACACCTATATGCAGATGTGAAAACAGTAGCAAATGGTCTGTTTAAACTATCTGAGGCATGAAAACGTCATTCTGCAATTAGTGTTATGCATATAACCTGAACAAACTAATTTAAGCTAAGGCATATATTTTGAGAAAAAGTAAAATATATGATCGAGTTAGTGTTGTTATGACTACTAGTCAAAGTCAAAGTCATAGTTAATACTTTTGTGATATCGCAGTCAAACAGACAGGTAGTCAAAGTCAAAGTTTGACTACCTTCGTTACCATAAATATGTAGTCAAACGAAGACCAGGTAGTCAAACCGTTTGACTATGACTACATTTTGTTATAAGAGGCATACTTTTCAGGCGTATTTTTACCACTTTTCGCTGTTCGCAACAAAATATGTGACAAAATTTGATGCACTTTTAAGCACAATACCAAACAACTTTTTCTCTAAAATTCTGACAATAATGAAGCATCAGTCAGTGAATTTCTACTTGATTCAAGTTCCACAGGTCCAAGATTAAAATCATGACTCTACTGTTATTGCCGGCCCCGTCACAATGGGCCGGCTATATGTTGGCCCGTTCGTTTTTGTGATTCAAAATTTGCAATGGTTTTGCAATTTTACGCGAAACACCTAAGATATATTGTTTGTTTCTGGCCAAAGATGTGCTTTTCATTCCGGTTTTTGAATTGATCAGCTAATTAGTGAGAAAATCGTGCAAATGTAATGAGCTCTATAGCGGCCTCTATTATTAAATCTGGGGTGGACGAGCGCAAGCTGGCGTCCCTTATCTATTGAAAGAATTGTGTATATAACCCATCCGTCTAGTATGTATGGTCATTGGTTTGTTAGTGTATTTACAATAAACTCCTTCATTTTGGTGCCGAGACCCGTTGTTTTGTTGTGTTGTGCACCCACAGTTTACGACCTCTACTACTACTCTAGTTCTTCGACTCCTACCACTGCCACAAACCCACCATGGTTCGAACCAAGAAACCGACACCTCCTTCCACTTCGCCAACCACTCGTTCCACCCGCCGCAAGAGCAAGATGCCTCCTAAGTCTGCCCACACTTCTGCGACTACTTCCCGTTCTTCCTCTCACTCATCAGTGCATCTCTCAGTTAGTCAAATCAACCTCGCAGCCGCTCCTCCCGTTCGTCCGCCCACTGTTCCTCCTACCCTTTCGCAAGATGACGACCACCCTGCTCAGCCTCACGACATCTACTCGGTTACCACAGAAGCTGTCAAGTACTACAACACCGAGCAGGCCATCAACAGTTCCCTCAGCCGTCGTTCGTCTTCCCCATCAGTTCTGCAGCCAGACAAGTCCTACAGTTCACCTCCCAAATGTTACAAATGCAACAAAGTTGGCCACATTTCCCGTCACTGTCGTTCGCAACCCATGTCTCCTCCAAAGTCTACTCCTGCCAAGTCGTCTCCTGTATCTCCGGTTCGGACGGTCGTTCGCAGTCTGCGTGTTCAGTCGGCTTGTCCCTCTCAGTCCCTCTTCACTCAGCACCGGCCTACAATAGAGTCTCGTGTCACTGGTGTCGTTCGATGGTTCAATTCTCGTTATGGCTTCATTTCCCGCCCCGAGGTTCAGCAAGACTACTTCTTCCTCCCGTCTCAAGTTCATCCTTCCTCATCCCGGCTTTCGTTGTGCGATGGAGAAGAGGTTCAATTTGATGTTGTGGATGGCCAGCCTCTCTTTGTGGCAGTCAACATTACTCGTCTCAAGGATCCCTGTTCACACTCTGCTTCCCCGTCGCCTTCCAGCTCTCCCATTTTTCAAGGTTCCCGCTCTCCCGATTCTCATGTTTCCGGACGATCGTCAGGCGCAGATGTAGCCCCGATTCAACCACGACGCTCGTCCGAGGGGGAGTGATGAAAGAATTGTGTATATAACCCATCCGTCTAGTATGTATGGTCATTGGTTTGTTAGTGTATTTACAATAAACTCCTTCATTTTTCACTCCCCCTCGGACGAGCGTCTTCGTTGTTGAACCGGGGCTACAGATGAGTTGAGATGGCATCGGAGTGAACACCGGAACAGTAGAACTTGAGAGATGAGGGTGACTGAGTGAGTGAGTTGGGACACGAGAAACACAACACAACAAAATCCAATCCCGGGTCTGTGAGGCACCAAAATGAAACGGGAGAGCACTTTACTTACAAAACAAACAATGACCATGAGAATACAAACGCTGAGTATAAATATCTTTCACTATGTAATCTAATGGCTTTCTAAGCGCAGCTCTGCCATTGCGGCAAAGCACACGTTCCTGCTAGGTTAGCCTCGCTCCGTGCTCTTGCTGCAACGTCGAGCCGTTGCTTGACAGAAAGCCTCTCTTAGCGAGAGCTACAGTTTCGATGGAGGCACACGACTCTGCTGGGTCCCTTCCTAGCAACCGTGCTTTCCTGTTGCGTCAACAGCATCTGTTCAGCGTTAAACTGCATTTTTGTCGGTTTTGGCACCCGATCTTGCCGTGTTCTCCCAGCTCCATGCTTTTGTTGACACCCGAGCCAGCTAGTGCAGTGGCACATGAATCTGCTGGGTAGTTCCTAGCGCCGTGCCTGTCTGCCGCGTCGACAGCGTCTGTTCGACATATGGCTGTGTTCGGTGTTAGTTGGCTTTAGCACACGATCTTGCTGGGTTAACTGGCTCGGTGCCTTTCCTGACGTCATTCTGATCTGATACAAAAACGATAAGGAGTAGCACAAAGTTTTGTGTCGAAGAGAGTTCGCTTATTGGAACAAATGGTGTAGTCAGAGAGAGCGGCTGTTCTTGTGCATAAAATGACATACTCTGCAAGAAAAGAAAGAGGGATTATGTCAAGATGCCCACCAGTGCAAAAGTCGCAAAAACGTTTGTAAGAGATGGAAAGTAGAGCAACACTGAGCAGCAGCAGCAGCAAAGAAAACGCTGGTTCTGAGCTTGATTTGACTCAAAAGCTGCAGAAAACGATGTTTACTCGCTATGTTCAGACCATGATTTGACTCAAAAGCTGCAGAAAACGTTGTTTACTGACAGGTTCAGAGCGATTTGACTCAAAAACTGCAGAAAACGTTGGTTACTCACAGTTTCAGAGCGATTTGACTCAAAAGCTGCAGAAAACGCTGTTTACTCACAGGTTCAGAGCGATTTGACTCAAAAGCTGCAGAAAACGCTGTTTACTCACAGTTTCAGAGCGATTTGACTCAAAAGCTGCAGAAAACGCTGTTTACTCACAGTTTCAGAGCGATTTGACTCAAAAGCTGCAGAAAACGCTGTTTACTCACAGGTTCAGAGCGATTTGACTCAAAAGCTGCAGAAAACGCTGTTTACTCACAGGTTCAGAGCGATTTGACTTAAAAGACGCAGAAAAGGCTGGTTACTCACAGGTTCAGAACAATTTGACTGAAAAGTTGAGAAAACGCGGTTTACTCACAGGTTCAGAGCGATTTGACTCAAAAGCTGCAGAAAAGGCTGACTTACAGGTTCAGAGCAATTTTACTGAAAAGTTGAGAAAACGCGGTTTACTCACAGGTTTAGAGCGATTTAACTCAAAAGCTGCAGAAAAGGCTGACTCACAGGTTCAGAGCAATTTGACTGAAAAGTTGAGAAAACGCGGTTTACTCACAGGTTCAGAGCGATTTGACTCAAAAGCTGCAGAAAAGGCTGACTCACAGGTTCAGAGCGATTTAACTGAAAAGTTGAGAAAACGCGGTTTACTTACAGGTTCAGAGCAATTTGACCAAAAAGTTGAGAAAACGCGGTTTACTCACAGGTTCAGAGCGATTTGACTCAAAAGCTGCAGAAAAAGCTGGTTACTCACAGGTTCATAGCAATTTGACTGAAAAGTTGAGAAAACGCGGTTTACTTACAGGTTCAGAGCGATTTGACTCAAAAGCTGCAGAAAAGGCTGGTTACTCACAGGTTCAGAGCAATTAGACTGAAAAGCTGAGAAAACGCGGTTTACTCACAGGTTCAGAGCAATTTGACCAAAAAGTTGAGAAAACGCGGTTTACTCATAGGTTCACAGCGATTTGACTCAAAAACTGCAGAAAAGGCTGGTTACTCACAGGTTCATAGCAATTTGACTGAAAAGTTGAGAAAACGCGGTTTACTTACAGGTTCAGAGCGATTTGACTCAAAAGCTGCAGAGAACGCTGGCTACTCACAGGTAATTTGTTTGTCTGTTGCCTCCTCAGTAATTGCTGTTGTTTTCACGCAGTGGCCAATTAACAGAACAGTTTTACCGGTGGAGAACAATTAAACAAATCCTAACAGTGAGTAAACACGACCGCTCGCCAGCAGGCCAGGCAGAGAGAATGGATCAGCGAGCTGCGCAATTATCACGCGGCCGCTGCGTCCCTAAGACATGGTATACGGCGCATACACACATTACGATACAGGTGTACAGCAAGTAGTGTGAAGATAACTAGCTGACGCACTTCTGTAGTTAGCGCCGTACACATCAACCACCCTTTTCTTTCTTGAAGCGAAACCGCTAGTCCCAAGACAACCAGTCTCCAAACCAGTTTGGTGCTTTGCGGTTCCGCTGTGGGTAGCGTCTTTCTTGAGGCTGTGCTTGGGCAGGTTCTTGCACAGTGATGTCAGCTTCATACACGGACGGTCCCGGCTGCTCAACAACACGCTGCATGTTGCGGCTATTCCACTTCTGCCCATTCGACAGCAAGTAATTGAATTTGCCGAGCACCTTGACAACAGTGACCACTTTGTTATTCCAGGGGCTGTGTCCTTTGGGTGTGTGAGGTCGTCTAGTGCGCACCTTCTGTCCAACATGGAACAATTGCCCTGAGCTGGTTGCACTTTTGTTGTCATGGCCACCCCACATAGGTGCCATTTGTTGCTGACTTTGCCGCGACTGCTCAGTGTCCACTCCTTCCTCTTTTTGAGCTGTTCGGCGGGGTTGTCTGTAGACATCCCAGCCCAAACAAGGTCTGCGTCCAAAAAATTTCTGTGCGGGGCTGAGCTCCTGGCCCTCTCTAGGTGTTGCACGGAAATGGGCGAGCGACCTCTGTAGGCCTTCGTCCCATGGTAGATTGGAGCTGAACGTCTGGATGTGGTGCTTGATGAACCGATTGAAGACCTCCACAAACGCATTCTGCTGTGGAGTGTACACTGGTGTTGTCTCATGGATAACGTCTCATTCTGTCAGGAAGTTGCGAAACTCGTCGCTGACAAATTGTGGCCCATTGTCGGAGATTAGCTTGGCTGGGTTGCCGTAGCGCGCAAAAATCTCCTTCAGTCAGCGAATAACCCTGCCTGAAGTAATGTCCTTCGTGCACAGGATTTCCGGGAATTTGGAGTAGTTATCCACAAGCACAATGATGTTCTTGAAGTGAGCAGGGGCATTATCAAATGGTCCTTGTGATGTCGATGGAAAGCTCCTCCCACGGCTCCTTGGGTGTGTACAGATGCTGGCCCTGCAGGCGCAGTTTGGGTGCTGACTTGGCTGAATTGGAGACAGCTTCCACAGTTCTTGACAAAACGCTCTCTGCCTCTGTGGCCATGCCGGGCCGCAGTAGGTTTCTCTGAGCTTCTTCTTGAAAGCAACTTATGCCCAGGATGTCCTTCATGAGCCATGGACAACAGATCGGATCTGACTGAGGTCGGAACCACAACCTGCACTTTGTCTCGCACGATGCATCCACGCTCAAGGAGAAGTTGTCATGCAGTGTGTAGTACGGTGTTGACAGCAATGGTGGCGGCAGTTTCGACTTTACTGGCCGCAAAGTAGAGCAGAAACGCTTCACAAGTTGCAACTGCGCATCAAGGTCAGTAGCCTTCGCGTTTTCTCCATTGAAAATCCTTTCTGCGTACTGCGAACTCTTGGTAAATTCGGCACCTTCTGTAGCCTTGACAATGCATCTGCCATGTAGTTCTTGCGTCCACATATTCAACTGTGTAGTCAAAAACATTGAGGCGATGGACCCAACGCTCGAACTTCTGAGATCGACGCTGGTTGGTCTGTCGATGCAGCAAAGCTTGCAGAGCTTGGTGATCAGTGCGCAGTGTGAAGTGACTGCCAAGTAGGTACTTCTCCCAATGTTCACAGAGCATGGCAGTGAATATTTCCCTTTCTGTGGTGTCCCAACGCCGTTTGGTGGGGTCAGGTGTGGTGTCCAGAATGCCACTGGATACTCCATACAGTGCACTTGAGACAACATTCCACCGATGCCATACCCAGAAGCATCTGTAG
>JASANB010006130.1:0-11180 GCA_030248155.1 Sabatieria punctata | reverse complement strand
AAAATTCATTTTCTAGCTAGGAATATACTGCTTATTTTTACTATATATAAACAAAATTAGCAATACTAGTGGTATTTTACTAGTAGTAAAATAATAGTAAAATGTAAAATTAAGGTATTCACAAAAAGTAAAAATTAAATTAAATTACCAAAGTTCAATAGTAAAATAAAATTTACTAAGATTTTACTAGTTTTTCGGTAAATAAGCAAGAAGAAACGTTGATCAATTTTGCAATAAAATATGTATTGGTCCGCTGTTGTCTCAGTCAAGTTTCACATACTTTTTGTCTCTATGTTCTGGAGAGTCTACAGCCTGATCAAATTTACAACTATTTGACCAACATCAATTTGTTTATAAATGAAGCTACGTTTGACAAAATTGCACCTACACAGGGAAAACGTTCTTTTGGCATACGGTTACTGTGATCTGTTAACGTACAGCGCGACTGGCACAAGACGCATTTAGCGTAGTAACGATGTATAATGCGGCGCGGCGCCTCGGACTGATGATGCGTAAATGAGATCTGCTAATGTACATTTACAGATCATCTGCAATAATCATTAGCAGACCACGTTAACCGTTACAACAGTCAGCAATGCCTTCTGGAATGGCTTTGGTTGATTCGTATTTAACGCATTTAACGTATTAACGATGTGCTAATGAGATCTTTGTAGACAGACCGTCTTACGATAGTTAAATACGATGACAAGCTACGGTTAATGCGGTTACAAGGCCCGGTAATGCGATGACAAGCTACGGTTAATGCGATTACAAGGCACGGTTAATGCGATGACAAGCTACGGTTAATGCGATTACAAGGCACGGTTAATGCGATGACAAGCTACGGTTAATGCGGTTACAAGGCACGGTTAATGCGATGACAAGCTACGGTTAATGCGATTACAAGGCACGGTTAATGCGATCTCTAACTGTACATTAGCAGATCGCAGTAACCGTATCTCAAAAGACGTTTTCCCTCTGCTAATGACAAGTAAAATCGTAGTAAAATAGTTAGTAAAATTAGCAAAAGTATTAGTAAAACAAAAATTAGTAAAATCAGAGCAGCTTAGTAGTAAAATAGAAATTAAAATTAAATTAACGGACTGAATTTGTAGTAAATTTACTAAATAGTAAAATACAAATCCACTAGTAAAATAACAGTAGGAACAGGTGATTTTTGAGAGAAAAAAGCTATTATTTAGAGGGATGAAGCTGAAAATCCTAAAAAAATCCCAGAAAACTCCTAGAAAAATCCTGAAAATCAAAAACTCCAACCCAGAATTTAAAAACTCCCAGAAAAACCTCCTAACTCCAATCTCAAAATTTTCCTCCAATCCCAAATCAAAAACTCCTAGATCTAGGAGGAAACTCCTAACCTGGCAACCCTGGTGGCACTAAGGGAGCGTCGGTAAATGTTCTGTTGCTGGCCGGCGGCCAACTAGCGACGGCCGGAGCTGTCAGGGTTGTAATGTGACCCTTGATCTATTAACAACAGCTGCTTAGAGCAGGCGCCCACTACGTCCCCGGCTGCGCGTTGTTAGCTGCCCTAATTACTACGCACTGGGCACTCTGCCGGTGTTACGGATAACGCCTCAGAATCCTGTCAATCCATCTCAACCCTCTGCTCATGTTTGTTAGTGACTGTAACACTATGTCAAATTCTGATGAAGAGGGCGATTCCGTTTTATATTTGGTCCCCTAACTGAATCAATGCATCGATTATCTGCTCATGTCAGATGGTACAGAAACGGAATGTGAGGTCCTTAAGACCCGTGGCCGGAAACCATTGCATTTGAAGTATCCGAAGCTGCCCGAAATCGTCCAGAAGTTCATTGTTGGGTATGGAGTCGCTGCTCATGATCGGCGCCATGACTCGGTGCAGTATTCTGTTGGAGTGTCCTTGCGAGAAATCAGAGAACACGTGCGCCAAGAAATCTCAGAGATTCTTGAAGAGAAGATATGCCGAGATTCTATTCACAAACTCTTGCTTGCACCCCGACTCAATCCAGGGTACCACGGCAGCGGCAACCCGTTGAGTTTTTCGTTTATCAGCTTGTGTAGGGAGAGAGAGCCACTTGAATTAGCTTAGGATTGAGTTTGGTTTTTTATACTGAGGAGTGTGGTGAGTTAATGCAGACAAATGTAGCTAGAATTGTTTTAGGTGAGTTTCTGTTGCTGGAAAATAAATAATTTGTGTTCTGTTAGTCGCCGTTAGTGTCCCAGCCAGATTCACCTCGAGGCTACGGATAGTTGCGGCGTTTTATGACCGGCCAGCCGGACTATTGGGTCACTGTCTATTGATGAGTAGTCAGACAGTGACATTGGATGCAGTATCCGGTATCCGTATTTTTCTTTGCTGTTGCACCTCTAATCCCGAACAGAAATTCATGTGTTTAATGATAATAAATAATTATAAATGGCCATAGTAAACCCGTGAACATAACAGAAGTTAGCCGACTAAGCGGTGGCCACTATTATGATAGCATCTACAAAGTGTAACATCGTTATGTAAACACCATTATTAAATAATCAACGCTACTACAACAGTAGTTGCAGGAAGGATTCGATCTCTATTGCCACTGCATTAGCTGCCGTGTTTGCAAGCGTACATATGTTAATGTCAAGATTCTGGCATAAAAGCAGGCGCCTGTTAGGATCAGTTTACATGTGTCAATTAAGTAATAGCGCTGGAATAAGAAGATTTGATTATTGCTCAACTATCAGTCTCTGGAAAAAGCGTCTGTTGTTTATGGCATTTCAAATCAACGTAAATTTGTGTGGCAGAGCTTACCGAAGGCACCGTCAATTTTGACGTTTTCTTGCTTAGTTGGAAGCAAAGCTAAAGGTGTTAGCCGCCAAATTCAGACCTATTTTAAATATACTTAATGTACTTAATTAAATTAAATGTGGTAACCAAAAAAGGTGTACCTACCTACACTACACTTACCTTACTTGGATACCTTACTCTTTTCAATACATGTAGCTCATAATAACTGTGTCGATGGCGTTTGAATTGTGTCATCGTGTGTGTCGATCACTGAATTGTGATAAATTAGTAGATTTTCGGATTTTATTCTTTGATTTACTTAAAAATAACGAAAAATCTTGTAAAAACGAACTGTTTCTAAATAAGGGAAAATCTAGAACAATTTAAAAGAATAACTAGAAGAATCTAAGAACTATTATCTCAAAATTTGCTCTGGTCTGGAGGTTCAGCTGGGTCTTTGCATCGACAAGTCTCTTTGATCGTGCCACATTCCGATTTGAAGTACTCCTTCAGTAGATATTTGCCCAGTCACTGTCATTGAACTGACGGTACATCAGCTGCTGAATCAGTGCCTCCCGCACCTTGCTCATGCTAGTCATGCTGCTGGTACCAGACTCCTGAAACTTCAGTACTGGGAATTGAGAATAATTATGCAGACCTAAAGTTGACAAAAAGTTTTGTATGTGGTAACAGTACCTGCAGTGTGCGCCTGTTCTGCTTCTGGCTCATAGCTGGGTTCGCGGTCCTCCTGACCCACTTTCTGCTTCTCAGTTAGCACAATGTGTCCACAGTGAGTTAGCAGTTGAGCACTTTGTTCATCGAGACATTTCGCTGATATCGAAAGAAGTCCTGGAAGAATTTTAAACATAGTACACAGTCAGTGCAGTCAGTCAAGTGAAACTTGCCCGAATCGCAGTCTCGGAAAGAGCCAAATTTGAGCCCACAAACTGTGTTAAAGAAGACTGTGTTACCAGAGATAATGACTGACTGATAATGATGACTGACTGTTACCTTGAATACATAAGCAAACATCAAGGTATACCATTCAGTCCATAGCACAGGGAAGGCTACAGAGGCACAAGAAACGGAATGCAGCCGCCTCAGAGACAGGTAGCTCAGATGACTGAATGAGGCTAAGAATGACCTCAGTGAACAATAATCCCATCCCAAAAGATGTGACCCGTGGCCCTTGGCCCAGCAATTATGCCTAGGTTGTAAACAGCCGGTCCAACCTTTTCCGGCGCCAGCCCACTGAGACCAGCCAACTCTAACTCTATTACGTGTTTTTCTCTGTGGACATCATGACTGACTGCCGCTGACCCTGCTGCAAACATACAGTTGCACACAGCAAACTTGAGCCACTCTCGAACATCTTCGTTTATGTAGAGGCACCAGTTTGCAGCACTAAAACTAGCTGTTAGTTTAGCTTCGATCGCGACTGCTTAGTGGTTTTGCTAAGTGTGTATTTTGTAGCAAACAACAACAGGTCTTTACCGGGACTGAAAACGGGTCCATAGCAGTTTGGATTTGCCGTACGTTTTAGAGAAGACAGTTAAGAATTTTTCGCTGTGCCACGCCGTTGCAGAGACGTTTTGTACAATTATTATTGTTTGTTGTTCACACTAAAAATTGAACGCGCTCAAACAGCGACCTGGCCACCTTACCTTTTTTTGTTATATTTTTCTACGGTCCTTTAGCTTCGTTGGCCTATGGAGCAAGTGGCGATGGCGAGCGCGGCAGGGGTCCTAATTAGTAGCGACAGAGAGAGAGCCCAAAATTGTAGCGGACCTGATTTAGCAAAGGAAGCTAACAAATAGATTAATCCCACAGTGTTCACAATTTGTGCAGCCTGACTCTGAAGCAGAAGGAAAATGCGGTGAGTTCGTGAAATACTTTCAGCAGCTGCAGAAACTATTCTCCAGAATCGGTTCAATTTTTGCTTAGACTCCAACCAAAACAAGTAAAATTTGCAGTTATAAATGGTTGTTTTATAGCAGTAATCGGCTTATATTCCTGGAAAGAGTTTCAGTTTAGCTGTAGTGAGTGTGTATTCATCCATATTGTGTCTTTTAGTCAGTTGCTAGACAGATTCCGAAGATGGTTGACGTTCCAATCTGGTCGGCAGGAAGCGAGTGTTTTCTTGCCACTATGGCCGTTTCAACTGCCTCGGGTTTACTTGCAAGGTAGCAGGAACACTGTGTTCGAATTCACAGATGATACTGACTTTATTGCGTCCACTTTGCAGATTGCCAGAGGAAAAACCTGCCAAGACATATTTGTTTGTATATATGGTTTCATATGGTCGGATTGGACTCAGTTTGAAGAAAGACGTGACGAGAGTTTGTGTGACATTTATGTCAACTGGGCCGTTACACTAGTCATGCCACTTTCACATTACACACATTATAATTTGTAAATTATACTTACCAAAAATAATTTACTCAATTTACTTAAAATATACTTAATTTACTTCCACAAGCCTAGTGATTACCTTTTTGGCAGCATGAGCATGTAAGTGCTGCGTGAGTGTCTGCTTTCGGTATCTATACCTTTCAATGGCAAGCCATACTTACAATGTACAGTTCAATTTTCCGCCGGCCCGTCCACCGCCTTCAATTTTTGTCTTTGCACTTGTTTCTCTTAATCTCCCACAAAAAAACTACCCCAATTTATCCGTCGAGCTAAGAGTGGATCTTACTTGGGTACTTTTCAGCCAGTTTTGCTATGCGATAGCATATGTTCAATCTCATCATAGGCATTGCCGGTTGTGGATGCCAGCAGAAACACTAGAGCTTGAGGTTTTAATTCTGACGAACTGTCACTGTTGACAGACATGGGTTATCATTTCGGTTGAGGGGCGATAAATTTTCAAATTCTGAGGTGGCTAGCTGGGGGGGGGGGGGGGGCTAACTGTGGCTGATGGGGAATGGTAAGCCAAAAAGTCCGATTTTTCGCTAGAATCAATGTTGTTTGGCTTATTTTTCATTTAAATAGGTTGAAATATGTTTGAGCTCATTCATTCCTAACTTAGACATACTTTTATCATATCAATCTTCCAACAAATTCTGAAGGAAGTAGCGGTGGCCTGAGGAGCGGTAGGTCACAGCCTGAGGCGGGTATACCCATCAGCCCCCTTTGTCCATGTCTGTTGTTGACTTAACCTGTGACACCCACGTTTTGGTTTTCATTCTAGATAACTGTTATAGCATCCTTGCTTAGTTGGAAGCAAAGCTGAAGGTGTTAGCCGCCAAAACCAGGCCTATTTTAAATGTACTTAATGTAATTAATTTAATTAATTGTGGTAAGTAACTTATAATTAAATTAGATTTCTCTCGGATATGGTAAGTAAATTTTAATTAAATTATATTTCTCTGGGCATGTGGTAAGTAAAATTATAATTTAATTATATTTAAAAGAAATTTACTTAGCAACAGTAGTTCGGAGGACAGTGTGGTCCCAGCAAGAAGCACACTAAACACAGGGCTGACGAACTGGTTACTCTCGGCTCCCGTACCACCGATACAGCATCCTATGCAAAAAAGCATGGTACCCCTTTTTTATGTACATACAGTAATGCAGTGTTAACCAACCCCTAGCCTAGTAGCGCGGTGATTTTTCAAGATTTCTTACAACCCTAATATACAAAGATTATTGCTGTCATCAGGGTGGGCCATTTATCTATTCCCGGTTTCAGATAACCATAACTTTTTTCCAGTCAGATCGATTTTATTAAAATTTTACATACAAATGTCTTAACACTTCAAATTTTTACAGTTAAAATTTAGAACTAATCCTTCACTCTGGTCGCTAGTTATGCGTCTCCAGCTCCACATGACCGCCACTTTTTTCGATCACTTTCTCCAGCCTCAGTCGGTACTCCAGCATAGTCTTCTGCCGCATCTCGACCGTAATCTCTTTAAAGGCCATCCTGATGCGCTCTTTCAGTTCTGGAATGTCAGCCGGTCGCGACGATACAAAAATTGTCATCAGAAGGCAGAAAGAAACAAATCGCCAGCCTCGTTCTGTACTATGAGTATAAATCACAGTGCAATAACGAACTTTTGAAAAGTTTACTGTTATTCAGACATTTCATGTCAGAACGCGCTAAAATTTTAACAGTAAAAACTTGAAGTATCAGGGTGTATCTATACAAAATTTCAGCAAAATCGGTCTGTGTAGGAAAAAGTTATGTCCTAATGAAACTGGGAATAGATAAATGGCCCACCCTGTACATGGGTCAGCGGGCGGGTTTACATTCCCTTCAGTCGGTCATTCCCCCTCACCGAATTTTTTCTTTTTTAACCCACAGTCGTCATTTTTCTTAGATGCCGTGGACAACGTTGTTTATATACAAGGCACAGGGTTGTGCCTTGCCTTAGCTGCCATCTGTTTGGTATCCGCTACCACAACCACGCCCATAACTTGCAGAGCACCTGCTGAATATTCAGGTTTACTTTCTTCATCACTTACAAATTAACTGACCATAATTTTTATTGTTTTTATCTACAGTACAGGTACCTGTAAATAGTCTTGCTTTCAAGACATCAGCTTACATTTTCTCAATCTTACATCCGAGAACATGGGTTCAAGTTCTCGGACGCGGTGTCACATTTTCCATTTAATTTTCATACTTATGTTACTCTTCATTTTTGCGATTTTATTACTGTTACTGTTAATTAACTCCACTAACTTCATCATTGTTCTATTGAACCAAAAATAATATTTTGACTTGATTTCGAGCGTTTTAGGTTTACCTAGTATTACCTAGTTTTTCTGGGCTTTACCTAGTATTACTTTACCTAGTTTCTTAGCTGAGAACTTTACCTAGTATTACTTTACCTAGTTTTTTAGGTTAAAACTTTACCTAGTATTACTTTACCTAGTTTCAAATTTTAAAAATGCACCTCACTGCCGCAGACCAAGCCCATAATGTCTACAGGCTTGCCGAAGTTATCGGCAATCTAGCAGTTTTTCCTCTCAAGCTATATCATACGTACCAGGCCGGAAACCAAATTATTCAGGCTCCAATAGGCTCTTTATCTGAGCGATGCAAAATCATTTATATTTTTTTACAAATTGCAAACGAAAGTAATTTTGTTCCTTTTGATAAATTTGTTAGAGTCTTGCTTGACGGTGTGGGAACACCGCTTATGCGAAGTGCTGTCATCGCATTCGCACGTCGCTTTGCTTGTGTGCCAACAGTCAGGCACGAATTAGACAGAGTCTTTGGTTCACACCAGTGTTGTGCCGGTTGAATTTAGTCAGTTATTTACTAAGTAAAAACATTAGTTAGTTAGTTAGTTACTAACTTTTACTACCTAAACTCAGATTTCGCCTAACTAAACTCAACTCAAACTAAACTCATTTACAGAAAATTACTAAGTAAAAAATCGAGTTACTTAGTTAAAGTGGATCGGCCGCAAGAACATTCAGCTTACTGTATGTACGCGCAGCCCGCCGCCTGGCCTGGCTGTTGAGCGGCAATCACTCCCACAGCTGCCCCGCGTTTACGTTCAGACATAGCCTTGGGCCGCGTGTTTTTTGAGTGTTACCGCGGGGGCAGTGCCTCCAATTAGATTTACTTTTCATTCGGCTCCTCTCAGGTTTCTCGACTCTTCCTCTGTACTGTGTTTGTCTTAGCTAGAAAATACAGCGAATGAGCATATCTGTTTTGTTTAACATTCTTGGTGGATCAATAAGAACACTTGGACAATTTTAATTTTTTAAACGATCAAATATTTGGCAGATAATAAATAGAAAGCATACAAAAAGTTCCTTTTGTGTAAAACTAATTATTTATTGATTGGCGTTTAAAATTGCGGAATGAAGTCTTCATTGTAGATAATATACAGTATCCTACTTTTGAAGCGCGCTTTCATCGGTCTTATTGTAGTGTTGCAAAATCGGAAGCAATATTTCGGTTTGCTACAGCAAAGTATCGTTACTGCACCTTTTCTAGAATTAATTTGAAACTTCCCTGCATTTATTTATTGCCCTGAAGCAAGTTTTAAATAAAGCTTGGCTTTAATTCTATGTATGAAGCTCTTAGTTCTGAATTCTAATTTATAAAAGGGAAACGTTAACCAAACGAATTACCGGCTTTATGTTAAATTCTGAAGAGAGAGAGAGATTTACTGACAAAACAACAATGACAAAAGGGTTAGACCAGTATGGGTTATATAGTGCGAATCTCTTGCAATACTTATGCTCATTCACTGTACAGTCTGCTGTCCAATAGGTCGTACAGCCACCATTTGCCGCTGACGTTTAAAATACCTCTTCATCGGTTGTCGCTGCAGAATCTTCCAGCCATGGCTGGACAACTACAAATGGATGCTTTCTGTACTACCACTGAGCGACCTCTTTCAAGCACAGACTCCTACACATCCGATGAACCTGAGCTTGGGGCGGAGATCTCGATCCCTGAAGCAACAGCCGTGAAGAAACGGAGCAAGAAACGTTCATGGGTCTGGCAGGCCTTTGAAGTCATTGAAATTGACGGCACAGAGTGGAGTCGTTGCAAAGTTCCCAATTGCTCATACACAGTCAAAGGCAGCTTTACAACAACAGTGCAAAACCACATCGAATATCACCACAAGGATCTGGTTCAAGAGTTAAAGGAGAAAAAGGCAAAGCTTGAAGAAGATGAGAAGCAGATGCGAGACAAAGAACCCTCAGGTAGTCTTGTAGAGTGGCATGGCTTCACTGTACCCAGCTCTGTGAAGTGGCGCAAATCCCATCCCAGAAGCGCTGCTTGCGTAAGGCTGCATTGTTCTTTGTGCAGAACTCCATTGCTGGAAATGTAGCTGATACCAAGGAATTCAAGGATTTTTGTGGATTGTTGAATCCGAACTTTTGCTGTCCAGGTCGTAAGGGCATCCAGAGTGCAGTCGTTTCTCTGGTGCAAGAGGCTACAACAACACTCAAAAGTGAACTTAAAGATGTGCGTCGATTCACAGTTGGCATCGACATCTGGACTCAGGCTGGGATGACACATGCATATATTGGTGTCACAGCGCATTACTACAACCCAAAAACGAAGAAACTGGAGAACTGTTTGCTAGCCTGCAGAGAGGTCACTGGGCGTCACGTGGCACAAAAGATCAAGGACATCACGTTTGATATTATCAGCAGCTGGGGCATCGAATCTGAGAAGGTGTTCCGTTTCCTTTCTGATAGCGGCAGCAACATGGTGGCTGCATTTCGAGATGCTGTATCAGAGTTGAACTCGCTTAGAAATGATGATGATCTTGAGCCAAATTCAATTGAGCTAGCGTCCCCTCTGCCCTCATCTGAAACCATATTTTGGCAGGAATTTGAGCTGGAAGATGAGGCTGAGGACGACAGCGAGACCTTGGTAGCCACTGATTCTGCTGCAGTCGATTCAGAAGTCAATGAGTTCATAGAGAATGAAAGCGCCTACTCGGCAGCGTTTCATAACCGCTTAAGCTGCTTTGTGCACAAGTTAATGTGTTCTCTGCGAAAAGTAATCGATGGAGATAAGGAAATTGGTAAACTGAAGATCTGTGTCTACTCGCTGATTCGCAAGATCTCAAAGTCAACCACTGCTATACAGCAGCTGCTGTCCAGTCAGCGTGAAAAAGGCATTCAGGTGCCTAAGAAATTGGTTCGACCTTCCATGACTCGATGGAATTCTGCATATTTTGTCATTGCTAGAGTACTTGAGCTGAAGGAGTTCGTGGTTGCAGTTGCAGCAGCTAAGGTTAGCTATAAGTATGCTAATAAACGCATGGTAGAAATTATGAATTCAGGACTGGAGTCTTGGGAGTGACTGGAGCTGGAGAAAGTTGGAAGCGCTGTGCCATCTTCTGCAGCCTTTCGCGAAGTTTACTGATTTCAGTCAGGCAACTAACTACAGTATGATTCACACTGTCATGCCTACACTTCTGGATCTTATTGCAATGCTGCAAGACGTATGTCAGATATATGGTAACTGATCAAACTACATGAACTTTTTCAGAGAGACGGTCAGTTTGCCTGCCTTGGAGAGATCCCTAAGAAACTAAAAATGGACCTCAAAATCCGATTTTCCGATGTGCTAGACGTTGAGAGTTCGACGGTTGATCCGATCTACATCATAGCCACCTTTTTTGATCCCGTGTGCTCTCGTTTGATCCCAGTGGCCATGCAGACGTTTGCCAAATACCATTTGAAAGAAATGGTAGGTACAGTTTTAGGCATGTCTTTTTCAATGAGCCCTGTTAAATGTTTTCATTTGTTTTCAGCTTAGCAGAATTATCGACAGTGCCGTTTCTGCTCCTGAAGGGACGCCTGCTCAGTCTAATTCTTCCGAGGTCCCTAATCCTGAATCTGGGACTGATCTGGCTTATTTCCAAGAAGTTTTCCCGAACTTTGCTGCCAACTTGTCTGACTCAGCACTGCTCACAGTAAG